>SJYC01087337.1:0-11230 GCA_006408675.1 Madoqua kirkii | reverse complement strand
CTCTCTCTCTCTCTCTCTCTCTCTCTCTCTACCACTCTCTTTTAGAGGTGGTAAAGATCACTACAAAGCACTCAAATTAAATTATTCATATTGTGGCAATGAAGAGTGAAAATGCCATCATAATCCCCACCCCCCCCACACACACACATGCAAAACCTCAAACAAATAAATACATACACAGATAAAAGGACTTGTTTTTGATTTTTACTTTTATTTATTTTTTCACAAAATCTTAAAGCTTTGTTTATATTTCTATTTGGGCAGAATAGCATTTCTAAAATATAGGAAACAACAGTGCATATCTCCATCAAACATAGGCATGTGTGTTTGTAAGAATGATTCTGTAATTATCGGCTGGAAGAAGGATTGCATTAGTTGTGAGTCTTATCTTTCCCTCATTCTATACCCTCTGTCACTACCAACTGCAAAAAGATAGTTTATTAAATAAATTTTTTATATCTTCATATCTTAATGAGGTACTTTGACAAGAAGGTCTCAAGGATTGCACTGTAGACACAGGTCACGGAATGCTAGTCTCATTTTCTTGGAGAATTTGAATAGATGTCAAAGGTGATGGGCATTTTCAGCAAGTGAACTTCTAGAGAAAAATATCCATAAAGAACCCAAGCATTCTGTGTACTGTCCAAAGGTTTTCTGTGCTTCAAGTGTGTCTGCTGTTACCATAGTTTTTCCTAAATGCCATAGAATGTCCTCTCCCATTTTTTCAAGCTGACAATTAAACATGTACAGACCACTAGAAAAAAACCTGATGAGACAGTTACTGAGCACTGAAATCTTAACATAGTTAGCACCTTATATAGATCCACTCATTTAATCTTTACAAAGACTCTATAAAATAGATACCACTGTCTTAATGTTTCTACAAAAAGAAAATGAGGCTCAAAAAAGTTAACTAAATAACTCAAGTGCTCAATGTTACACAGCTTCTAAGTGATGCGTTTAACGAAAATGGGTTTCTTGAGGCTTGAATCCATTTTCTTAACCACTTCCCCTTCAGCCTTTAAACTAACACTTTTCTTTTTCTATTTTTTTTTTAACCCATCTTCAGCAATAGAGTGTGTTCTACTCATCCTCATTTTGTGCCTCTTCTACTTGGGTCTCATTATTTGGTCTTTACAGTTTGGCTGGAAAATAATCAAATAGAGAAGAGGCTTTGTATGTCATATGTATTTGGGGAGTGTTTCATCAGCTATGGAGACCTTGGCCCTGTTCCCTGGAGTTAGAAAGCTTTGGGGTGTGGATGTTCTGAGTTGTCAAAGAGTGCAAAGTTCACCAGATGATAGGAACCAAAAGCTTTGGGGTTCCTTGTGCATTCCCCATTCCTTTAACGCTTTACTCTTCATTCTCTTAGAAGTTTGCAAGCCCACTTACAGATTAACCAGATTCTTTCACTTCCACTCTCATCAGCAGTTATTTATTGAGTCCCTGTAATGTTACCTGGGTCTGGAAGATCCCTCGGAGAAGGGAATAACTACCCACTCTAGCAGTCTTGCCTGGAGAATTCCATGGACAAAGGAGCTAAACAGGCTACAGTTCATGGGGTCACAAAGAATCAGACATGACTGAACGACTAACACTTTCAACTTTCTCAGGCTTACATTATACATGCAGTGAAAATGAAAGTGTTAGCCACTCAACCATGTTGAACTTTTTGTGATCCCATGGACTGTAGATCAACAAGCTCTTCTGTCCATGGAATTCTCCAGGCAAAAATACTGAGGTGGGTTGCCATTTCCTACTCCAGGAAATCTTCGTGACTCAGAGATCGAACCCAGGTCTCCTACATTGTAGGCAGATTCTTTGCCATCTGAGCCACAAGGGAATCCTCATTATACATGTAAAAGCCATGTAATTTTGAATATTTATACTTAGGTACCCCTTGCAGAACTTTCAGATGTTCAAGCTGGTTTTAGAAAAGTTAGAGGAACCAGAGATCATTGCCAACATCTGCTGGATCATCAAAAAAGCAAGGGAGTTCCAGAAAAACATCTATTTCTGCTTTATTGACTATACCAAAGCCTTTGACTGTGTGGATCACAATAAACTGTGGAAAATTCTGAGAGAGATGGGAATACCAGACCACCTAACCTGCCTCTTGAGAAACCTGTATGCAGGTCAGGAAGCAACAGTTAGAACTGGACATGGAACAGCAGACTGGTTCCAAATAGGAAAAGGAGTCTGTCAAGGCTGTATATTGTCACCCTGCTTATTTAACTTCTATGCAGAGTACATCATGAGAAACGCTGGGCTGGAAGAAGCACAAGCTGGCATCAAGATTGCTGGGAGGAATATCAATAACCTCAGATACGCAGATAACACCATCCTTATGGCAGAAAGTGAAGAGGAGCTAAAAAACCTCTTGATGAAAGTGAAAGAGGAGAGTGAAAAAGTTGGCCTAAAGCTCAACATTCAGAAAACGAAGATCATGACATCTGGTCCCATCACTTCACAGGAAATAGATGGGGAAACAGTGGAAACAGTGTCAGACTTTATTTTGGGGGGCTCCAAAATCACTGCAGATGGTGATTGCAGCCATGAAATTAAAAGTTGTTTATTCCTTGGAAGGAAAGTTATGACCAATCTAGATAGTATATTAAAAAAACAGAGACCTTACTTTGCCAACAAAGGTCTGTCTAGTCAAGGCTATGGTTTTTCTAGTGGTCATGTATGGATGTGAGAGTTAGACTGTGAAGAAAGCTGAGTGCCGAAGAATTGATGCTTTTGAACTGTGGTGTTGGAGAAGACTCTTGAGAGTCCCTTGGACTGCAAGGAGATCCAACCAGTCCATTCTGAAGGAGATCAGCCCTGGGATTTCTTTGGAAGGAATGATGCTAAAGCTGAAACTCTAGTACTTTGGCCACCTCATGCAAAGAGTGGACTCATTGGAAAAGACTCTGATGCTGGGAGGGATTGGGGACAGGAGGAAAAGGGGACAACACAGGATGAGATGGCTGGATGGCATCAGTGACACAATGAACATGAGTTTGGGTGAACTCCAGGAGTTGGTGATGGACAGGGAAGCCTGGTGTGCTGCGATTCGTGGGGTTGCAAAGAGTCAGATATGACTGAGTGATTGAACTGAACTGAACTGACCCCTTGCAGAATCCAATGAGTATATTAAAAAACCTACTCCTATTATCAAATTAATACACTCACAAAAAGTATTCAAAATCTATAATCAGTATCCAAAGGTGAAGATTCTGGTATGGTGGCATGAAAAAATGAAAAAAAAGTGCATTCTCCTCAGTAAGTACAAAACTGGCAAGAATAATACAAAAATGACTACTTCAGGGATCTGGAGGTAAACCAAAAGCAAACAAACAAGAAAAAAATGAGAATCACTTATTCATAAAACACTACCAGAACCCTGATAAGGACAGTGGGACTGCCACCTTCTTCTCTGTGACTGCTCATATCTCCCTTGTACCCTTCAGGTGAAGTGACAGTTTTTCCAGGGTTCAAGGAGTCCAGAAAATCTGTGGCCATACTGCAGGAAGAGCTGACTTGATTTGGCATGAAGGCTAGAATATATTTACATTATTACCAAAAGTGACAATTTGAGGGGGAAATTAACAGAGAAAACTGTACTTCTGTTAGCTCAAGATTGAGATGTCAATAAGTCATCGATTGAATGGAAGAAATTTAGAAAAAAGAGACCCATGACATGGCCTGCTAAACTCCACAGACCTCCAGACGATTGGAGAAATAAGCACAAGGGCATGGAAGATTCAGATGAGCCAGCAGAGAGTAAAAATGTAGACAGATTTGAGAACTGGCTGAAATTTGAATGCATTCCACAGAGGCAGCCTTTCAGTAATAGAAAACCTTATGGAATCAGTCTGTTCAAGCTCAACCTCTACCCAAACATTGACAGGCCACTAAGCTATAAAGATGCTTCCCAGGTGGCTCAATTGTAAACAATCTGCCTGCCAATGCAAGGACACACAGGAGACATTGGTTCTATCCCTGGGTCAGGAAAATTGCCTGGAGGAAGAAATGGCAACACACTCCAGTATTCTTGCCTGAAGAATCCCATGGACAGGGGAGCCTGGCAGGTTACAGTCCATGAGATTACAAAAGAGTCAGGCACAACTTAGTGACTAAACAACAACAAAAACAATTCTTAGGAGCTGGGTTAAAAAAGAAAAATAAGGGGACTTCACTGGTGATTCAGTGGCTAACACTCTGCACTCCCAGTGCTGGGGGAAGTTGATCTTTAGTCAGGGAACTAGATCCCTCACGCTGCTACTAAGAGTTTATCTGACCCAATTTAAAAAAAGTTCCTGCATGCTACATCAAAGGCCTAAGATCCTTAGAGCCACAGTTAAGACCTGGCACAGCTGAAAAAATATATATATATACAAGAAAACAAAAATAAGAACCAAAAAATTTGAATAGACATCAGTGGTTATACACCATGGGAGTTTAAATTCAGGCAAATTATAAAATAAATGAATAACAAAAGCACACACACTTTAAGGAGGAAGTCAGAGCTGAGTATCCATAATGTATTATCTAAGACTAAACTTATAACAGATCATGACATATAAGTAAAAGGAATGTATAAATCATACCTGGGAAAAATTAGTTAATGGAAACTAAAAATTACTTGATGGGGACACTTGTTGGAAAGTAGAAATATATGTTTAAAAAATGAAATGAAAACACTAGAACTAAAAATTATAATAACTGAAATGAAAATTTCACTAGATGGGCATGATAAAATATTCAAATGGTGGAAGAAAGACTCTTTGAACTTAATGATAGATGGATAAACATCATTTAATGTGCAGAACAAGTATTGAAGAAAAATGAACAGAGCCTCAGAGACCTGTGGGAAAACATCAAACATAGCAATACTTATGTAGTCGGAATTGCAGAGGAGAAAAAAAAAAAGTGGTACAAAAAGTAGCTGAAAGCATAATGACCAAAGACTTTTCAAATTTATGGGGAACTTTAATCTATGGATCAAAGAAGCTTTATAAACAGTGGTCAGAGGAAAAAAAAAAACATTTACATTTAAACATTTTATAGTCAGAGTGCTAAAAGATAAGACACTGAGAAAAATCTTAAAAGCAGAAAAAGAAAAGTGATTTATATGCAGTAAAAAAAGAAGTAACCAGCTTCTCATCAGAAATAAGGGAAAATTTCTTTCCTCTGACCATTGGTGTTCCTGGTTTGAGCGTCTTTGGACTCAGATATAATCTTTATTGTAGACTCCCAAATTCTCAGATTTTTGAACTCAGATTTTTATTATGAATTCTGTATTCTCATGTCTTGGGACTCAGACTAAATGAAATCATCAGCTTTCCAGATTTTCTAAGTTAACAGATGGCAGATTGCAAAACCTCTTAGCCTCCATAATAATGTGAACCAAATCCTATAATAAATATTATACTGTCTATCATCTATTGCCTATTGGTTCTGGTTCTCTAAAAAACACTAGTACTCACAGTCTGGACACAAAGAGTTTAGGGACTGGCAGTAGACCATGGAGCAAATTCTGAGTAGGTCTTCTCTAAAAGATCCCCTAGTTTTGAGGGCAAAGAGCCTTTGACTGCAGTGTTCTAGGATACTTAAACTTCAATGATTATCCAGACTTATGTTGATAAAATCAAAGTAGATGGTCAAGTGCATGATGTAACATCAAAAGCACAGAGGTGTTTATCCTGTGGCCCAACCCAATAACTTCCTAACTTAATGTCAAAGTTTTTTTTTTTTTTCCATTTTTACTTTAAGAATTTGCTCCTCTCAAAAGGTGAAAATTGGAAAGGGAAATGGCAACCCACTCCAGTATTCTTGCCTGAGAATCCCATGGGATCTCAAGAGTAGGACACGACTTAGTGACTAAACCAAAGGTGAAAAATATATAAAAAAGCATAGTTAAAAAAAAATCTGAAAGAATAATTTGCTTAGGAGTGAAACGCAATTAGCAATGCTGAATAGAAAGAAAGGGTAGGATAGGCGCCAGAGAGTGTATTTTTTCATAATGAGGAGCAAGAGTTGGAAAACATTTATTCTTTAAAGAAATTTGTTTCAGATAACATCCAGATTTCCTTGATTTGGTAATGAGCTTCTTTAGTGGACTTTCTTTTACTTGGCTCTAGCCCTAGTAAAACCTCCAGTAAGATTATCAAGGTGGTGAGATGCTATTACTTTATGATTGAACTCTCATGACCGTTAACCTATTTATCATCTACTGAATTTGTATAATAACATGTTTCTTCATAACCAGATAACATTTATTCCTAACTGCTAGATGATAACAGATAGAAAAGAAATTAAAAATAAGAAAGAAGATGCAATTTGGGAAGCAGTACAAATCAAATAGAAATGAGAAAGTTCTGCATGAATGTAATTTATTTTTTAGACTACCTTGTGTGCTTTTTGATATAACCAGTTCTTAACACATTTCCAAATATTGCCTTTTTTGCATATAGACTTCCTTTTAAACAGAGATGAAGAAAGCTAATGGCTTTCTTTATTAATGCTAGAACTGGATTATAATGCAAGTATATGCCAACAGCTATAAATCACACAGAAACAGATGTTTTTCTTAGGTATGAAAGCTATTTTGCTTGAGTTTTCTTCTGAAGACTAGTTCTGAGTCTGTAAAAAAAATAGTAAGAAACGGTTAATAACAGACAAGTTCTTCCTTGTAGTTCCACAAAATGCTCTCACATGATCCTGTCAAGTTATGTTCTTGGTTCGATGAATAAACACTCATGTGAGATAAGAAACAAGAAATAAGGAGTAACCTTGTCTCATATGGCACCAGGAGATGGCAAAACAGAAATGATGCTGGGAAATTTAGTTTAAACTTCAGAAGTTTAAACTGTAGAAGACCTAGGAATAAGTTCATGGATTGGTAAAATGAAGTCACTATTCAATCTTGAAAACATGGTCATTGCCTTTTCTATTTCAACTTATTTTTACAAATATTTATCTAGCATCATTTAGGAATAAAATCTGTTTGTAGAATGATATTGCTTACTTGCTACTCATTCTTTTGCTTAAATCCTACCCAAAGATTAAAATGTAGGAGGGAGAGAATATGCCTATATTTATAATAACCCATATAGAAGGGATTTCCCCAAAATGAATCTTTACACAATTCAGATCCATAGTAAGTATTTAGTAAAATTTATTGGATGAACACTCAACAATGCATTGCTATTTGGTCCAGAAATTACCTTTCCATAGAGAGAAAATTCACTTTTCTTAACAGAAAAATGTTTCAACAAATATTAGTGTGATTTTTTTTGCCTTAGATTTCTTGAGTACAAGATTTTCACCTTAACTGACCCATAGTATCCATGTCCTTGGGCATATGGGCCAGAGAGAGGAAATTTTGAATTTTAATATTTAGCCAATTATCTTTAAAAATTGTGAGGTTTTTTTTCCAGCAAAACAGTTATGTTCAATCTAAGTTACTTTCTTGAAGAATGTCTGTCTACATTCTATTTTTGGTTTCCATCTTTAAGTGTATTAATAGACAGGCACATCAGACTAGCTTTTATATAAGAAAAGATAAGTGGAAAAAAGAGTGAGAGACACTTTCTTGAACTAAGGTATCAAAGAAACGAAAGGAAAGAGACAGGGAGAAGAATGAAAAGGCCAGATAAACGTCTAGCTCACAGAGAGAGCTGACATGGCTACTGTGAGAGAAGCACTGTATAATAGCAAGGAGATCATCTCACAATTAATTCTGTCCCATCAGTCAAATTGGGCAGCACGATTTAGTGGGGGGAGGGGTGGCAGTGGGGGGAGGGGCGGCAGCTTGACCTGTGAGACCATCTTCAGTTTCAATGACATATGGATGCTGATTTGCGAGCCAGTAGCTTGGACCTTCTCTGGCAGCTCAGACAGTAAGGAATCTGCCTGCACTGAGGGAGAGCCAGGTTAGATTCCTAGGCTGGGAAGACCTCCTGGAGAATAGGCTAGCTGCCCACTCCAGTATTCTTGCCTGGAGAATTTTATGGACAGAAGAGCCTGGTGGACTACAGTCCATGGGGTCACAAAGAGTCAGACACAGCTGTGCAACTAACACACACATGCAGCCTTCAGAGGATGAACACTGGTGGGATGGTGATCTCCCAGTGGAGAAAGTGGGTAGGTATCCATGCCAAGGGATGAGGTAGAGGATGGACCAGGAACAAGTGCCAGTTAAATCTCAGTTGAAGTGAGTACCCCTCAAACTACTGCTGAAATCCAGAGAGATGAGTCTGTGTCAAGCTCACAGCAGATCTTTTTAGCTCTGTCAGTAAAGTATGAGACAACCAGAGATGCCAAAGATATATCATCCTGAAGATCCAAGGACTGGCATAAAGTCAGAGTTAAGCCCTACCTTCCACTTCCTAAAGCATATTGAGTCACTTTACCAAGTTTGCGTGGGTGCCTACTAAGTCACTTCAGTTGTGTCCCTTCTGTGTGAACCTAAGGACTGCAGCCCACCAGGTGTTTAGATGACAGGAAAAAGAGATCTGGAGGTTATTCCAGTGGCTGAATACTTTTATGCCCGAGACTGACAACTCCTCCTTAAGGAAATTTAATTATTGAATTGGGCTAAAATTTAGTTCATTTAGATATTTAGTAAAATTTTCCTGCTAATGAGAGTGTGAAGTCTTATACAACAGAACACACTCAGTTTAATCAAGAATAAAGAAAGTGCCTTCTATTTTGAATGTCCAAGTGGTGTTGTGAGTTAAAATTAAAATTTATGAACCAAAGCCCTTCTTCCTCCATACAATTTTAATTTAAAAATAAAAATTGTCACTCAAAGGCAACAATTATTGATATACCAGCCTCTTATTTCCCTCAAGTCAGTTGGTTTCACTCTTCTATTTCCGGAGGAGTTGAATGTCCCAGGAGAAAAAAAAGATTTTCAAAGCAGACACACAGTTGAAGAAAACAGTTCTGCCTTTCCAAGCAAGAGATGGGAGATAGTCACAGATTCTGATGTGTATAGAAAAGTTTAAAGTGTTAAATGTGACAGTGTGGTTTATAGAAAATGTCATGAGAACTTAGAGCACAGAGTGCCTTGCCAGGGGAACTTTTGCAGTTCAGGTGATGTGTGGCCTTAAAGAGCCAGTAGTAACTGGCCAGAGTGGAATGGAGGGAGAAGGATATCTCAAGCAGCTTATTTAAAAGCACAGAGGTAGGAATGCTCAGGGACTCTGAGAGTTTGTTGTGATTGAAACATATGGAGCACACGCATAACAAAGCTTATAAATATTATGGGAGTTTAGAAAAGAGGAAAACTAATGAGGACAGAGTGTTCAGTGAAGGCATCATGGAGCAGACTTGTGATTCACTTGGATGCCCTCAGCATTAGGGTTCTTATATTAGCAGTGTTCTTACTGCTGCTGCTGCTGCGTTGCTTTGGTCATGTCCAACTCTGTGCAACCCCATAGACGGCAGCCCACCAGGCTCCCCCTTCCCTGGGATTCTCCAGGCAAGAACACTGGAGTGGGTTGCCATTTCCTTCTCCAATGCATGAAAGTGAAAAGTGAAAGTGAATTCGTTCAGTCGTGTCCAACTCTTCGCGACCCCATCGACTGCAGCCTACCAGGCTCCTCCGTCCATGGAATTTTCCAGGCAAGAGTACTGGAATGAGGTGCCACTGCCTTCTCTGAGTGTTATTACGTCCTGTGAAAACAGTGGGAATCAGTCAATTAAATCATCAGTGAGAGGGCCTATAGACCTTCTGATTGAAACAAACGGCTATTAAGCTGACTGATCCAGCTGTGGATGTTGGAATAGACTAATTCTTCCGGCAGCTCCATCTATAGCAGCCTTTTCTTAATACTGCTCCCCAGATATCATTTGCACTGCTAATAGGTATTTCCTAAAGAAAACAAAAGTCTCTGGACAAAACTCAAGGAACTTCAGAATGTATTAATATTTTACAAGGTGTTGGGATGCTCCAAGTGGTGATCAAGTAAGCAGTGTTTCCTGTTTCCTGAACAAACTGAACCATGGAACCTGTCCTGGAACATCACACAGGATTAATCTTCCACAGGATGAATTTTAAAAAACAGAAAAAAAAAGTCTTGTATATTAACATATATATGTGAAATCTGGGCTTCCCAGGTAGCTCAGTTGGTAAAGAATCCACCTGCCAATGCAGGAGATGCAAGAACACAGCTACGATCCCTGGGTAAGGAAGATGCCCTGAAGAAGGAAACGTGCAACACACTCCAGTATTCTTACCTGGAAAATTCCATGAACAGACGAATCTGGTGGGGGCTATAGTCCACGGGGTCCCAGAGAATTTGACACATCTGAGCATGTGCCAGCCGGCTTACTCGTAGAATCTAGAAAAATGGTACAGCTCAGTTCAGTCGTTAAGTCGTGTCCGACTCTTTGTGATCCCATGAATTGCAAAACGCTAGGCCTTCCTGTCCAACACCATCTTCCAGAGTTCACTCAAACTCATGTCCATCGAGTTGGTGATGCCATCCAGCCATCTCATCCTCTGTTGTCTCCTTTTCCTCCTGCCCCTACTCCCTCCCAGCATCAGAGTCTTTTCCAATGAGTCCACTCTTCGCATGAGGTGGCCTAAGTACTGGAGTTTCAGCTTCAGCATCAGTCCTTCCAAAGAACACTCAGGGCTGATCTCCTTCAGAATGGACTGGATGGATCTCCTTGCAGTCCAAGGGACTCTCAGGAGTCTTCTCCAACACCACAGTTCAAAAGCATCAATTCTTCAGCACTCAGCTTTCTTCACAGTCCAACTCTCACATCCATACATGACCACTGGAAAAACCATAGCTTTGACTAGACGGACCTTTGTTGGCAAAGTAATGTCTCTGTTTTTCAATATGCTATCTAGGTTGATCATAACTTTCCTTCCAAGGAGTAAGCGTCTTTTAACTTCATGGCTACAATCACCATCTGCAGTGATTTTGGAGCCCCCCCAAAATGAAGTCTGACACTGTTTCCACTGTTTCCCCATCTATTTCCCATGGAGTGATGGGACCAGATGCCATGATCTTCATTTTCTGAATGTTGAGCTTTAAGCCAACTTTTTCATTCTCCTCTTTCACTTTCATCAAGAGGCTTTTTAGTTCCTCTTCACTTTCTGCCATAAGGGTGGTGTCATTTGCATATCTGAGGTTACTGATATTCCTCCCAGCAATCTTGATTCCAGCTTGTGATTCTTACAGCCCAGCATTTCTTATGATGTACTCTGCATATAAGTTAAATA
>SJYC01087336.1:0-18687 GCA_006408675.1 Madoqua kirkii | reverse complement strand
GCTTTCCTCTTTCACTTTCATCAAGAGGCTTTTTAGTTCCTCGTCACTTTCTGCCATAAGGGTGGTGTCATCTGCATTTCTGAGGTTATTGATATTTCTCCCGGCAATCTTGATTCCAGTTTGTGTTTCTCCCAGCCCAGCGTTTCTCATGATGTACTCTGCATAGAAGTTAAATAAGCAGGGTGACAATATACAGCCTTGATGTACTCCTTTTCCTATTGGGAACCAGTCTGTTGTTCCATGTCCAGTTCTAACTGTTGCTTCCTGACCTGCATATAAGATTCTCAAGTGGCAGGTCAGGTGGTCTGGTATTCCCATCTCTTTCAGAATTTTCCAGTTTGGAAATGCAAATTAATACCACAATGAGATATCCCCTCACATCTGTTAAAATGGCTATTATAAAAAAGGCAAGAAGTAACAAGCATTGGCAAGGATGTGGAGGAAAGAGATTGTTTTACACTGTTGGTAGAAATGTGAATTGGTACAGCCACTATGGAAAATAGGATGAAGTTTCCTCAAAAAGTTAAAAATACAACTACCACATGATCCAGCAGTTCCACTTCCAGGTATTTTTCTGAAGGAAGCAAAAATACTAACTTCAAAAAATATCTGTACCCTCATGTTCATTATACCATTATTTCCAATAGCTAAGACATGGAAATGACCCAAGTGCCCATCAGTGGATGAATGGATTAAAAAGAAGTGCTATAAATGTGTATGAACACACACTGGAATATTATTCAGCCATTAAAAGGAGGGAATCCTGAATTTGTCACAACACAGATAGATCTTGAGGTCATTATGCTAAGTGAAATAAGTCAGACAGAAAAAGACAAATGCCATATGATGTCATTCATACGTGGAATCTAAAAAAAAAAAGAAGGAAACAAAACTGAACTCATAGATATAGAGAACAGATTGGTGGTGGCCAGAGGTGGGATGGCAGGTGTTGAGTGAAATGGGTGGAGATGGTCAAAAAGTACAAACTTCCAATTATTAAAAAAATAAGTCCTGGGGATATAATGTACAGCCTGATGGTTATAATGAATAGTAATATGTTGTGTATTTGAAAGCTACTGAGAAAGTATATCTTAAAAGTTCTCACCACAAGAAGAAAGTTTGTTTAAGTATGAGTAGTGATAGATGTTAACTAAACTTATTGTAATGACCATTTCACAGCCTATACAGATAATGAATCACTGTTGTACACCTGAAATGAATATGATGTTTTATGTCAACTATATCTCAATTTTTAAAAATTCCCTTACCTGGCTAAATTCAAAGCTCCGGAAGAGAAATTCCTGTAGAATTTCACACACACAAACACACACACATACAGAATAAGAACATGACTTCCTTTCCCTTTAGTTACCTAGGGCTGCCTGTGGCAAGATTGTGCTACTTCCCATTGTCATGTTGGACAGCAAATCCTGAACAGGCAGGGTGCATGGGGCACCCGCCCGAGGTGGCTTCTCTGCATGTGAGCACTCAGCACTGCTGGAGCTGGATGTGATTCTGCTTTCCCCAGATCCTTTCTGCAACATGTTAAAGCTGGAAGGGATTTTGGCACTTTTTAATGAAGGTACAGAGAGACAAAGAAATGTGATGACTCACTGGAGGTTATGCATCAGGTTGATGAAAACTCGGATCTCATTTCTGTTTCAGTGCTGTCTCCGCAGCACTGTGCATCTCCCTCCCATGCTCTGAGAACTGTGCCTAATGGGCTCTTGTGAATTTACCATCTGGAATAAGAAGTACCGATTTACCATATACTACTGTCCCTCTCCAAAGGGGCAGAGGCCTCGAGAGCAGACATGAAAGGCACAGAAGCACTAGAATCTGGTGACTCCTCTGAGAAGATGATTCACTGTCATGAATATCCAAGTCTCTACACTTTTGCCCACCTGCAGGCTTCTGACTCACCCCTTTCCCCCTTGATGATCCATCAGCTTTCTGAAATCTCCAGGAAGTCTAGGCTGCCAAAGATCCAGATAGATGATGATGAGTAAAGAGATGAGCCAGCCCAGGGAATGATTATAAAGCAGGTAGCACTGGCCTTTAGGTCCTACGGTCTGTTATATCTCCCACCCCCTCACCTCCCTTTTTGTGCTGCTTTCACGAATACCAGCATACTGACCACTCCTATTCTTCACCTTCCTGGACCTGTTCCAAGTAGGTGCTTAGTGGTCCATGCCTTCTGCATCAAATTACTATTCTTTGTCCTGATCCATTAGTGGTGGTTAACTAGGGCTTTAGTTGCTAAGTTGTGTCTGTCTCTTGTGACCCCATGGACTCTAGCCTGTCAGGCTCCTCTGTCAATGGGATTCTCCAGGAAAGAATACTGGAGTGGGTTTCCATTTCCTTCTCCAGGGGGTCTTCCCGACCCAGGAATCGAACCAGTTCTCCTGCATTGCTGGCAGACTCTTTACCGACTGAGACATCGGGGAAGCCCGACCCATTACCCGGGGACCAACTAGATGTATTCCAGTGGAAAAATATCCATGAGGATTCAGTGGCTGAGAATAATACTTTATTGTGCTATCTTCTCTGGGGCATTTGCATTTTGAAGGGAGCCCTAAAGATTACTGTGACTCAATCAGACTCTTGCAGCCTCTATAGCAGGCTGGTGGGGAAGGCTTATAATGCTAATCTACGTGTCAGCACAAAGAGGCAGCCTGAGGAATCAAGAAGATGTCATACTTGTTGTGAATGCATGCTTCAAGCACCAGCTGATTGGCTAAATTTCCCCCATATTTTCATGACCTTCAAATTCTGTATGACTCTTCTTGAACTTAAAAAAAACTAAATAATGTCATTGTGTGGCCATTTGTCCATACTCATATTTCACCTTGGGAGCTTACTCACCTGAGAAGCTGATCGTTTGGGGACCATCACTATAGCCCTCCTTTTCATACTTGTACAGTGTAAGGCAGGAGTGCAAATGGAGGATCATGTAACATATGTCTAAATATTTCATAATGTTGTAAATCAAGCTAATGGACTATTACATCGAATCCGTCCATCTTCCTATCTTGACAATTATACCTTCTTAATGGCAAAATTGACAAATATGTTTAAAACTATTCTTGTTATATGACTGAAGGTTGGCAGAACATCAAAGATGACAGAATTTGTCTCTCTACATATAGGAATAATTTTCATTACTGGTGATATTTGGCTAATTGATAAAATAAATGCATATATGTACTTTATTTTACTAATTTTAACAAAATTTACAAATTGTGGGATGATAATCAAGATTTTCACCCATCTGATTTTTTTAAATTGACAGTAGTGATCCAGGAAATAACTATAATTGCAATAAAAATGTACAAATGAAAATATTTTCATATAAAATGTAATATACTTTAAACATAAAACCAGAAAAGATGAAAATATATTTATATGTGCTTTAAAAAACTTACCTATAAAATATTTGAAAGTATTATAAGGCTGAGCCCTGAAAAACTGATGCTTTTGAATTGTGGTGCTGCTGAAGACAAGAGATCAAACTTGTTAATCCTGAGGAAATCAACCCTGAATAGTAATTGGAAGGACTGATGCTGAAGCTGAAGCTCCAATCCTTTGGCCACCTGATGTGAAGTGCCAACTCATTGGAAAAGACTCTGATGCTGGGAAAGACTGAAGGCAAAAGGAGAAGGGGGCAGCAGAGGATGAGATGGTTAGATAGCATCACCAACTCAATGGATATGAATTTGAGCAAACTCTGGGAAATAGTGGGGAACAGAGTAGCCTAGCTTGCTGCAATCCATTGGGTCACAAAGAGTCAGATATGACTTAGTGACCAAACAGCAATATACACATAAACTATAATTAATGGCATACATTTTTTATATTGAAACAAAAAGAAAGCTGAAATTTTTAATTTTTTTGAACATGTAATTATATCTTACAAGAAAATAAAATTATTTTTCATTTTAGTGTTTAATGTGCATCTACTTACTATGCTAAAGATTCAGTATAATGCTTCATGAATATTACACCTGTGTTGTGCTGTGCTTAGTCATGTTAACTTGTCGCAGATCATCGACTGTAATCTGCCAGGCTCCTCTGTCTATGGTATTTTCCAGGCAAGGATACTGGAGTAGGTTGCCATTTCCTTCTTCAAGAGATCATCCAGACCCAGGGATTGAACCCACATCTCTTGCATCTCTTGCACTGGCAGGCAGATTTTTTACCACTGCGCCACCTCGGAAGCCCTGAATGTTACACCTGGGTTTTTCTAAATATGTTTAAGGGTTATAGGAATTGTTGAATATGCAGAATGTTTCCTAATTATCCTGTGCAGCTGTTTTGAATACTGTGCTTATTCACAAGTACCTCTGAAGTCATGAATTAGGACACAAAGAAAATAATGAAAAGAATGCTCAGCAATGCTGGGAAACCAAAGTTATGCAAGACTCCAAGCTATCTAAGATGAAGATTTGACAAGATAACTCACGTGTCTGTTCTTTTAGGCAAGCAATTCTAATGCTTATTTCCCCCCCATTCTGGAGTAGTGTCAATATCAATCTCAGCAGTAATGCATCCCACAAATGTTCATGGCATTCAAACACAGACACTCTGTGTTTTGAGATGTGAAAGAGACTTTCCTTGGGGCCTCACCAGGGTTGATCATGAGAATGGATGCTTAGGGTTGCTAGTTGTGCTGTGGCAGCAGTTAGTGCTATTCCCTGAATGACAGAGGCACCAATGTGTTCTTTAATAAATGTCTTTTATTTTTCTTATGATTTTATATATATATATGTATACATATATATGTAATATATATATACATGTATGTATGTATATATACATATAATATACATACATATATACATATATACATATAATATACATATATATATATAATACATATATATATATAGGCTGTTTTATAAAGTATGATGCCTACAGCAAGAATCCTTCTTGAGTAGTTGTATATGACCAGGTTATTAGAGTTCTCCAGAAAAACAGATCCAACAGAAGATATCTATCAATCTAATATATAACAAGTAACTTTGTTCATGTGCTGTGCTGTGCTTAGTCACTCAGTCATGTCCAACTCTTTGCGACCCCATGGACAGCCAGGCTTCTCTGTCCATTGGGATTCTCTAGGCAAGAATACTGAAGTGGGTTGCCATGCCCTCCTCCGGGGGATCTTCCCAAACCAGGGATTGAACCCATGTCTCCTGCATTGCAGGTGGATTCTTTACCGTCTGAGTCACCAGGGAAGCCTGGCTTTATTCATAAAGTATGTAAGATATAAATAAAAGTTAAAATGTGTGTGAGTCACTCAGTTGTGTCTGACACTTTGTGACTCCATGAATTATAGCTCGCCAGGCTCCTCTGTCCATGAAAATTCTCTAGGCAAGAATACTGGAGTGAGTAGCCATCCCCTTCTTCAGAGGATCTTCCTGATCCCAGGGATCAAACCTGGGTCTTCCACACTGCAGGCAAACTCTTTACCATCTGAGACAGCAGGGAAGCCACAACAAAATATAATATAAATAAAAATTACAATATAATCAATAATAAAATATACAATATATCAAATATATAAATAAAGCATATGTGCTTATATTTATAGTATTGTTGTAGAATAAAATAGTAAGTGAATATGTTAAAAATATATAATGAAATATGTAAATATAATACATAACATATTTAAAATATGTGAAATATGTGTCCTATGTACACAAGGAACTGGCTCATGTCTGTTTTTTGGAAGATGGGACATTGTGCAGAAATTCTCCACTTTCAGCATTCATGATGATAGCTACACTATAGGCGAATCTTGTAACATGAAATCTTCATTTCTGAGCAACCAAACAGATCAGGATACATCTAATAAACCTGGTATAACAATATGGGGAAATTTATAAAATGGTAGGAAGCTTGCACAAGCCTCTTATCCTCATCCAACAGAGGGCAGACAGAAGAAGCAAGAACTATAATTCTACAGCCTCCAGAATGAAAATCACAATCACAGAAAGCTAACCAAAATGATAACATGGATCACAGCCTTGTGTAACTCAATGAAGCTATGAGCCATGCTGTGCAGGGCCACACAAGATGGACAGGTCATAGTGGAGAGTTCTGACAAAGTATGGTCCACTGGAGGAGGGAATAGCAAACCACTCAGTGTTCTTTTCTAGAGAACTCCGTGAATAGTATGAAAGGCAAAAAGATATGACACTGAAAGGGGAGCCCTCCAAATTAGTAGGTGTCCAATATTCTACTGGGGAAGAGCAGAGAAACAGATCAAGAAAGAATGAAGAGGCTGGACCAAAGTGGAAATGACACACTGGTGTAGATGTGCTTGGTGGTGAAAATAAAGTCCAATGCTATAAAAATCATTACTGCATAGGAACCTGGAATGTTAGGTCCATGAATAAAGATAAATTGGATGTAGTTAGCAGGAGATGGCAAGAGTATACATCTATATTTTAGGAATCAGTGAACTAAAATGGACTGGAATGGGCGAGTTTAATTCTGATAACCATTATCTCTACTACTGTGGATAAGGATCCCTTAGAAGAAATGGAGTAGTCCTCATAGTCAATAAGAGTCCAGAATGCAGTACTTGGGTATAATCTCAAAAATGACAGAATGATCTTAGTTCATTTCCAAGTCAAACCATTCAACATCACAGTAATCCAAGTCTATGGCCTAAATACTAATGCTGAAGAAGCAGAATGTTCTATGAAGACCTACAAGAAATTCTAGAACTAACACCAAAAAAAAAAAAAAAAAGACATTTTTTTCATCATAGGGAATTTGAATGCAAAAGTAGGAAGTCAAGAAGTACCTGGAGTAACAGGCAAGTTTGGCCTTGGAGTACTAAAGAAAGTAGGTCAAAGGCTAACAGAATTTTGCCAAGAGAACACACTGGTCATAGCAAATACGTTCTTCCAACAACACGAGATATGACTCTACACATGGACATCACCAGATGGTCAACATAGAAATCAGATTGATTATATTCTTTGCAGTCAAAGCTTGAGAAGCTCTATACAGTTAGCAAAAACAAGACTGTGGCTCTGATCATGAGATCCTTATTGCAAAATTAGGCTTAAATTGAAGAAAGTAGTGAAAACTACTAGACCATTCAGGTATGACCTGAATCAAATCCCTTATGATTATACAGGGGAGGTGAATAATAGATGTGAGGGATAAGATCTGATAGACAGAGCTCCTAAAGAACTGTGGATGAAGGTTCATACACTGTACAGGAGGTGTTGAACAAAACCATCCCCAAGAAAAATAAATGCAAGAATGCAAAGGGGTTGTCTGAGGAGGCCTTGCAAATAGCTGAGAAAAGAAGAGAAGCAAAAGGCAAAAAAGAAGGGGAAAGATATACCCACTGAGTGCAGAGTTTTGGAGAATAACAAGGAGAGATAAGAAAGCCTTCCTCAGTGAGCAATGCAAAGAAATAGAGGAAAAAAATAGTATAGGAGTAAGACTAGAGATCTCTTCAAGAAAATTGGAATTACCAAGGGGACATTTCATGCAAAGATGGGCACAATAAAGGGCAGAAGTGACAAGATGTAACAGAGGCGGAGGAGATTAAGAAGAGATGGAAGAATATACAGAAGAACTATACAAAAAAGGTCTTAAGGACTCGGGTAACCATGATGCTGTGATCCTTCACCTAGAGCCAGACATCCTTGAATATGAAGTCAAACAGGCCTTAGGAAGTATTAAGACAAACAAAGCTAATGGAGGTTATGGAATTCTAGCTGTGGTATTTCAAATCCTAAAGATGATGCTGTGAAAGAGCTACACTCAATATGTTAACAAATTTGGAAAACTCAGCAGTGGTCCCAAGACTGGAAAAGGTCAGTTTTCATTCCAATCCGAAAGAAAGGCAATACCAAAGAATGTTCAAACTACTGTACAATTGTGCTCATTTCACATGCTATTTAGGTAATGTTCAAAATCTCTGAAGCTGGGCTTTAGCAGTATATGAACTGAGAACTTGCAGATGTACACACTGGATTTATAAAAGGCAGAGGACTGAAGATCAAATTGCCAACATTCATTGGATCATAGAGAAAATAAGAGAATTCCAGAAAAACATCTATTTCTTCTTCATTGACTACACTAAAGCCTTTGACTTTGTGGATCACAACAAGCTTTGGTAAATTCTTAAAGAGATGGCAGTACCAGACCACCTTACCTGTCTCCTGAGAAATCTGTATGTGATGGGACAAGACGCAACAGTTAGAACCTTACATGGAACAACTGACTAGTTCAAACTCAGGAAAGGAATATGACAAATCTGTATATTGTCACCATGATTATTTAACTTGTAGGCAGAGCACCTCATGCACAATGCTGAGCTGGATGAATCACAAGTTGGAATCAAGATTGACGGGAGAAATATCCTCAACCTCAGATAAGCAGATGATACACTCTAATGGCAGAAAGTGAAGAGGAACTAAATAGCCTCTTGTGTGGGTGAAAGAGGAGAGAGAAAAAGCTGGCTTAAAACTCAACATTCAAAAAACTAAGATCATGGCATCTGATCTCATCACTTCATGGCAAATAAATGGGGAAAAAGTGGAAATAGTGACGTATTTTCTATTCTTGGGCTCCAACTTCTCTGCGAATGGTGACTGCAGCCATGAAATTAAAAGCCGTTTCTTCCTTGGAAGAAAAGCTGTAACAAACCTAGGCAGTGTATTAAAAAGCAGAGATGTCATTTTACAGACAAAGGTCCATCTAGTCAAAGCTCTAGTATTCCATATTCATGTACAGATGTGAGAGCTGTACCATAAAGAAGGCTGAACACCAAAGAACTGATGCTTTCAAATTTTGGAGCTGGAGATGACTCTTGTCCCTTGGACAGCAAGGAGATCAAACTAGTGAATCCTAAAGGAAGTCGACCCTGAATGTTCATTGGAAGGACTTTTGATGAAGCTCCAATACTTTGGCTACCTTATATGACATGCTGATTCATTGGAAAAGACCATGATGCTGGGAAAGATTGAAGGCAAAATAAGAAGAGGGTGGCAGAGGATGTGATGGCTAGACACCATTATTGACTCAATAGACATGAATCTGGGCAAACTCAAGGAGATAGTGAAGGACAGGGAAAACTGGCGTGCTGCAGTCCATGGGACTGCAGAGTCAAACACGGCATAGTAACTGAACAGCAATAACAAAAAAAATGGGGAAATGGTAAAATGGTAGAAATAGCCCATCTAAAACTCTATCAACAATCTGAAGCATATTCATAATACAGTAGAGTTCAGTTATCAGGAATATTTGCAAGCATTGGTAGCTTACTTCCCAGTGACTCCAGATCAGTGAATTGCCTTTTTATGTATGCACTCATTGTATTATAAATATGCCCGATACCTTAACTGAGTGCTAGCTAAGAACAATGTGCATCAGATTTTCAAAGGGATTATAAAAGAAGTAAAATCATTGACTCTTCTAAGGAGGCTAAAAGTTTATGGAGAATTCAAGGCAGATCCAAATATGTATCTATAAACAAAGGCTGTAGAAATCCTCTGATGTATATATAATTATACACACTTCATTCTTTGGCTTTCCACTCATTTATAATTGGTGATAACTTAGACCTAGGGCATGCCAAACTGATGATGATTTTTTTTCCTTTGGCCAAGGATAGAATTTTCAAAGAAAACATAAAAGGAAACATTTCCTAGACCCCAGTGTATGTCAGGTACTAAGATGGTTGTTTGACATGCATTATCTCACTTAATCCTTACAATAGTTCTGTGAGGTGAACTTACTACAAATGAGGGAACTGAGTCTCATGGCAGTAAAATATAGATCCAAATATAGATCACCCCCTGATAGCTCAGTTGTAAAGAATCTGCCTGCAATGCATGAGACCTTGGTTTGATTCCTGGGTCAGGAAGATCCCCTGGAGAAGGGATAGGCTACCCACACCAGTATTCTTGGGCTTCCCTTGTGGCTCAGCTTAAAGAATCTGCCTTAGATGCAGGAGACCTGGGTTCGATCCCTTGGTTGGAAAGAGCCCCTGAAGAAGGGAAAGGCTACCCAGTCCAGTATTCTGGCCTGGAGAATTCCGTGTATAGTCCATGGGGTCGCAGAGAGTTGGACACAACTGAGCGACTTGCACTTTCACTATTCACTTCATAGATCACCCCAATTCTAAAGCTACCATTCAAACAAACTAGCCAGAGAATGGTTAATTAGCATCAAAGGTCAATCATTTGGAGACTATAGAAGTTCACATGAACAAATATTGGTAAATCCAATAGAGGTCATCCTATCCTTTTGTTAGAGTACTGAGGGGTACCAGTCAACTACGGACTGACAGCCTGTTTAAATTTATCAAATGCAAGCTGGATAATACTACCATTATATAATAACTTGACTTCTGGCTTATTTCCAGGCTGAGCTGTCTCTCATTTTAATCGGGACAAATTGAATTTGACTTTTGGGTTTGAATTACAGAGAGCCCGAGTGTCCTAGAATGAACATTTTTATGAGTTGATGGTCATCAGAGACCCCACCAGAATGGGTGTTAGGGACAGAAAGTCACTGTTCCTTTCTAATCATTATAAGCAATTAGACTAATGTGTGTTATTAATATAAGGCAAACATCTTGTTGAATTTTGAAAACCAGTTCATAAAGATGATGCACTCCAAGTGGATCCTCCCCTCTGCCCTTGATCCCAGTAAGAAGGCTCAGAGTTATAGACAATGTTACTATATATAATATATATATATAATGTTATTATATGATATTTTTATTATTATATTTATAAAAGACTATTCAATAAAATAGCAATCATCTTGTACTATTAAAGGGACAGGGCTCAGGGACATGTGGATTCAACAGTGTGTTTTAGTTAAGTTTGCTGATGACTGGAGTAGAGTGGGTATGCTGAGTTGGACTCTATTTTGAACCTGGGTAGAATTAGAAAAAAAAAATGCAAGACTAGACATGCTTCTTGAGTTAGGATTTCTTTTTATAGTATCTTGCTACCTGAATAAAATAGAGGCTCTGTGTTCACCGTATCTTTGCAGGTAATTAATGTCAATGATTTGTCTCAGAGAAGTCACATTGTTCCTGTATCCTGAGATGTAAGTGGTTATTTGAGAATTGGCTGGTGTGGTTTAGATTTGATCTGTAGCTTTGGTTTTCTTATGATTCATATTGATTGCTCCAATTTGTATGCTGTTTTGCTCTGTAGGTTCTTCATCCACTTGTTTCTCTCCTTTTTGGTTGTGGTTATAGGTTTATGTATAGTTTTCGATTTTCTTTTATTCTTGGATTTTCAGTGTTTGTATTCAAGGTAACTTTATCTTTTTTTAATAGTTCTTGCTTTTTTATATTTGCTCTGCTATCAGGTCTGTTTGGCTGTGTCCATGGGATAATGGAAATGAAAGTGTTTTGTAAGTTGAAAGTACTGTTTAAAGGTAAGAGATAGTTGCTATTTTATTAAAAATAATAATCTTATTTATAGCCCTGAGTCTTCAAGCTATAATCTGGGGCAAAGAGGAGCACCTGACTGGACAGGTGGGTCATCTTTATGCACTGAGATCCTAGTTTGAGATGGCTCTACAAACCAATGTCATGAATAGATTCTCTGGGAACATGGATTACAGCTGGTGTCTGATCTTGAGAATGGGGCATGAGCCTAAAAAGGAGACAGAGGGCTCACAGGGGCCAGTTTCCAACAGCCTGACTTGTCCCACTTAATCCCTGGTGGCTCTAGAAGCTAAAGAATCTGCCAGCAATGCAGGAGGCCTGGATTTGATCCCTGGGTCAGGAAGATCCCCTGGAGAAGGAAATGGCTACCCATTCCAGTGTTCTTGCCTGGAGAAAGGCTACAGTCCACGGGATTACAAAGAATCAGACACAACTGAGCGACTTTCACTTTCACTTGATTTATGCTCACACCCTGATTTTGGAGACCTGAAATACTCCTATTCTGGACCAAGACTAGGCCTAGATCCCATCTTTACCTCTTATGCTCTCTCAGGGATCTTGTGGTAGGCTCTATGGCAATATTAGGGAATGTCTTTGATGACTCTATTAGTTCACATGAAAATTCACATCACCTTTTAAAAATCAATCCTAAAGTGGTTTGAAGATAGAACTTTAATCCTGATTAAGTAGCTCTGCCTCCTTATCAAATAGGGCTACATAGATAGCTAGTGGAAAATTATTATATGGCACAGGGAGCTCAGCCTGGTGTTCTATAATGACCTAAAGGGGTCGGATGGGGGTTGGGAGGGAGGCTCAGGGGATATGTGTATATTTATGGCTGATTCATGTTGTTTTAAGGCAGAAACCAACACAAGATTGTAAAGAATTATACTCCAATTAAAAATAAAACATTTTTTTTTAAAGTACTACTGAGTTTAAGCCTGGACTAAAACCATTCCCCATCTATGACTTTTCGGTTTCAGATGGTATAAGATTAGGACCAGAATGTGGCTATAGATGCCTTTAAAGTGCTTATATCTAGAGCTAACTTTTAAAAAGTTGCTCTTTGTTTCAACTAAGACATTATTAGTAGAATCCATCCCAGTCTTGGAGAAAAAAATCCTTATTGGCTCCTCTGTAGATTAAACATACCTAAGTGTTCTATGGAAAGGAAAAAATTTAAGTATAAAAGGTGTGGTGTGCCAAGGAGGGGAGGAGGGTTGGGGAGGTGAGACAGCATTTTGTAAAAGGAGGTAACTCTGTGATTGGATATCTTTAGGATCCTTGAAACACCCTCATGAAGTAGGCAGTATGTTAATCCATCTTTGTTATCGCATCTCTATCCATTCATTCCATCAATACTTACTGAGCACTAATTTTTTTGATAAGCAGATACAGTATTAGATGATGGGGACATCATTTCTGATGGTTGTCTGGATCTGGAGGTCATCTGAGCTAGAGTTTGTATGTGGGTTTCAGGCCAGACAAATCTGGCTTCTAGAACCTTCTCTTTTGTTGTTTCTGTTACTTTGTAAACCTGTGTAGTAATTTTTTCATCTAAATCCTACCTATACATCTGTAAAGCTGGATAACAATTACCAAATAGAACTGTGGTCCAAGTTTGTATGTGGGTTTCAGGCCAGACAAATCTGGCTTCTAGAACCTTCTCTTTTGTTGTTTCTGTTACTTTGTAAACCTGTGTAGTAATTTTTTCATCTAAATCCTACCTATACATCTGTAAAGCTGGATAACAATTACCAAATAGAACTGTGGTCCAGGTTCTGTGCTGCACACATAGTAGATCTCTTACTTAACTGATAGTTGCATTTTCTGTACTCATTTTATTCATCCCATCTCAAACTCACTAACTGTCCTTTGCTTGGGGCAACTTGGCCTCAAGTAGAATTTAATAGCATTTACGTTTATTTGAATAGATGTATGGATGAAATATTTTCAGTAGACGTAGATCTCAGTTCAACATTTCCTTTTGTCAGCTAATTAAATAGCTGGGCTTTTTTAAAAGTTGAATAATTAAATTAATCAAAATGGTCATGTTGGTAGGCTGGGCAGCCATTAAAATAACCAAACAAATACCTGTACATAGCAATCACAACAGAGATATAATGGAATCATAAAAATGCTTCATCCATAGAAGAGAGAAAGGAAAGAGGGAAGAAAAGCAGATAATTCAAATATAAAATGAGTAGCTAGGTGGTGGATTTAAACTCAACTGTATCAAAAAATACATTAAATGTAAATGGTCATAGCACTGGAAATAGTGGATAAAAAAAGTAAGGTCCACTATGTGCTTTTTACAAGAAACCAAACCTCCTTTAAATAGCAAGACATAAATATAAGTAAATTGAGGGAAAAAATAAATCATATTAAAAATAATCTAAAGAGAGCTGGTATGGCTATACTAATATTAGAAAAATTAGATTTCAGATCAAAGAATATTATTAGGGATACAGAGGCTCATTTAATAAGGCAGTCTCCTTATCTGTGGGGCTTCCCAGGTGGTGCTAGTGGTAAAGAACCTACCTGCAAATGCAGGAGACATGACAGACCCAGGTTCTATCCTGCATTGGGAAGATTACCTGGAGGAGGGCATGGAAACCTACTCCAGTATTCTTGCCTGGAGAATCTCATGGACAGAGGAGCCTGGTGGATTATAGTCTTTGGGGTCACAAAGAGTCGGACATGACTGAAGTGACTTAGCACACACGTCTCATCTACAGGACATAACAATCTTAAACATGTATGCACCTAATATTATGAACATAACAGCTTCCAAACATGAAGCTTACAAACATAGAGTGACTATCAGAGATTCTTAGCACCTCCTCTTAATAATATGGGCTTCCCTGGTGGCTCAGAGGTTAAAGCGTCTGCCTCCAGTGCGGGAGACCCGGGTTTGATCCCTGGGTCGGGAAGATCCCCTGGAGAAGGAAATAGCAATCCACTCCAGTATTCTTGTCTGGAGAATCCCACGGACGGAGAAGCCTAGTAGGTTACAGTCTATGGGGTCGCAAAGAGTCAGACACGACTGAGTGACTTCATTCACTTAATAATATAACATATTAATGTTATAGAATATGTTATAGAATAACATATTATTGTATAACATATACAATTTTTATATATGTTGTAATATAATATATGCTGCTGCAGCTGTTGCTAAGTTGCTTCAGTCATGTCCGACTCTGTGCGACCCCATAGATGGCAGTCTACCAGGCTCTGCCATCCCTGGGATTCTCCAGGCAAGAACACTGGAGTAGGTTGCCATTTCCTTCTCCAATGCATGAAACTGAAAAGTGAAAGTGAAGTCACTGAGTTGTGTCTAACTCTCGACCCCATGGACTGCAGCCCACCAGGCTCCTCCGCCCATGGGATTTTCCAGGCAAGAGTACTGGAGTGGGGTGCCATTGCCTTCATATATAGACATATATGTACATATATATATATATATATATATATATATATATACATACACACACATACATATATATACGTGTGTATATATAGAGAAAAGCCAATATGGATAAAGAAGAACTAAACAATGCTAAGAAAGTGAAAGTCTCTCAGTCAAGTCCCACTCTTTGCAACTCCATGGACTATACGGTCCATATAATTCTCCAGGCCAAAATACTGGAGTCGATAGCCTTTTTCTTTTCCGGAGGATCTACCCAACCCACAGATCGAACCCAAATGTGCATTGCAGGCAGATTCTAACACACACATACATATATATACGTGTGTATATATAGAGAAAAGCCAATATGGATAAAGAAGAACTAAACAATGCTAAGAAAGTGAAAGTCTCTCAGTCAAGTCCCACTCTTTGCAACTCCATGGACTATACGGTCCATATAATTCTCCAGGCCAAAATACTGGAGTCGATAGCCTTTTTCTTTTCCGGAGGATCTACCCAACCCACAGATCGAACCCAAATGTGCATTGCAGGCAGATTCTTTACTAGTTGAGCCACAAGGAAAGCCCAAACAATGCTAACCTGACATCAACTAATTTGACATAAATGACCTTTATAGAACACTACATTCAAGAATAGAAGAATACACAGCACGCTGCATCCAATAATCTAGCACCTGTCCTATCATTCTAGTTATTTCTTTCTGTCAACAGCAATTACTATTGTTCTAGGTAATGAAAAATCCCACAGGATTCCTTTTGCAGTGGTACTGGCTGCTCCTTGGGGAAATTCTGCTGAATATTCTAGTAGCAGCTTCAGGAGAATGTCATTGTCTCAAGAGCAGACCTCACCTGTTCAGGATGAAGTCAGGATGAAGTCAGAGGCTGAATCTGAACCAAATATCTAACCCACATATTGTCATGTGGTTTGGGAGGACAGAAGCCTTTAAACTTTTGTCCAGAGCTACTAAAATGGAAATATTATTTCCCTCAGGGGCTTGGCATTGAACAGATATGATACCAGTGTCAGACTTAGGCCCATGCAGATTTTATGCCACTTGTTTTTTGTGTATCTGAACTGTTGAAATCAAACAATAGCGATCCCTCCCCCAAAAAACCTTCCTGAAAGATTTTACTCTCTTAAAATAATGTATTTCAAGATACATTCTCCTCCCTCCTACCTTCCCAAAGGGAGAGAATTTGATACCATAAGAATTAAAGTCAAGTACACATGTTAGGCATCCTGTCCTATCACTTCATGGCACATAGATGGGGAAACAGTGGAAACAGTGGCTAACTTTCTTTTTCTGGGCTCCAAAATCACTGTAGATGGTGATTTCAGCCATGAAATTAAAAGATACTTACTCCTTAGAAGAAAAGTGATGACCAACCTAGACAGCATATTAAAAAGCAGAGACGTTACTTTGTCCACAAAGGTCTGTCTAGTCAAGGCTATGGTTTTTCCAGTGGCCATGTATGGATGTGAGAGTTGGACAATAAAGAAAGTTGAGTGCCAAAAAATTGATGCTTCTCAACTATGGTGTTGGAGAAGACTCTTGAGAGTCCCTTGGACTGTGAAGAGATCCAACCAGTCCATCGTAAAGGAGATCAGTCCTGAGTGTTCATTGGAAGGACTGATGTTGAAGCTGAAACTTCAATACTTTGGCCACCTGATGTGAAGAACTGACTCATTGGAAAAGACCCTAATGCCGGGAAAGATTGAAGGCAGGAGGAGAAGGAGATGACAGAGGATGAGATGGCTGGATGGCATCACCAACTCAATCAACATGAGTTTGAGTAAGTTCTATGAGTTGGTGATGGACAGGGAAGCCTGGCGTGCTGCAGTCCATGGGGTTGCAAAGAGTAGGACATGACTGAGCGACTGACACATGAACTGACACATGTTATCAACTTTAAATTGTGAAACATAAATAAAACTCACCTACAGTATAACAAATTATAATTTGATCAAGGAATGAAAGATAGGTCGCCCTACCATTGTCAAATTGCAATAAACTGTTTCTCTTGGAAATCAATGCACTAATGAAAGACAGAGGCAAAAAATAGCTATAGCCACACTGTACCTTGTATACACTTCACCATGAATCTTGGCTGTATCATGCGCTTCTGCCTTCCATATGGACTTCCTCCACAAAACTGCCCCTCCTGTGAACATGAGACAATGCCCAGATTATAGTACACATGATGATTCATGACAATCTACCTTTAAGTAGTATTATACCACTTTAGGTATAGTACAAAAACTTTGCAGTGGTGTACTTCTATTTCTTTCCTCCTGGCATTTGTGCTACTGTAGTTATAAATTTTATTTTTGTGTAATGTATAGATCCAACAAAGCACTTAATTACATATTGTTAAATTTTCAATTACCTTTTAAAGTAATTTAAATAATATGCTTAAAAGTATATTTTTACCCATTTAGTTAATATTTCTAGTACTCTTCATTTCTTTGTGTATCTTCAGATTTACATCAGCTATCATTTTCTTTCTGCTTGAAGTAGTTCTTTTAATATTTTTGTAATACAAATCTACTCATAATGAATTCCTTTACCTTTTGAGTGTCTGAAAAAAAATATTCATTTTCACTAGGTAAAGAATTATATGTTGACAGTTTTTCACCATTCACTCCATTGTGTTCTAGTTTGTCTCACTTCCAAGGGAAAATCTGTTTCAATTTTTTATCTTTGTTCCTCTGTATGTAATGTGTTTTCCCTGCCCTGGCTGCTTTTAAGATTTCCTCTTTATCATTGAATTTAAGAAATTTGATGTGACTTTGTGTGGTTTTCCTCATGTTTCTTGTGCTTGGAGTTAATTGAGCTTCTTGGTTATGTGGTTTATAATTTTCATCAAACTTGGATATTTTTCAGCCAATATTCTTTTAAAATATTATTTTACGTCCTTCTCCCTTCCAGAGACTTAAATAACATGAATATTCAGTCTCTTATAATCTTTTGTCTCTCTCCCTTTCAGAGACTTGATAACATGATTATTCATCCTGTCTCCCAGTTCACAGGTTTATTTTTTTTTTTTCCATTTTGGAAAGTTTCCATTGCTATATTTTCAAGTTTACCAATGCTCTCTTTTGCAATATCTAACCTGTTCTTAATCTAATCTGGTATGCATTTTATCTCACTTTTTATGTTTAGAAGTTAGATTTGAGCCTTGTCTATAGCTCTCATGTCTCAATCAACAAGCTAAATTATTCCTTTACCTTCCTGAACATATGAAATATAGTTTCAAGGATTCTTTTAATGTCCTTGTCTATGAATTATATTGTCAGTATCAATTCTGAGTCAATTTTAATTTATTCTTATTCTAATCACTTTCACTTTACACTTTCATGCATTGGAGAAGGAAATGCAACCCACTCCAGTGTTCTTGCCTGGAGAATCTCAGGGATGGGGGAGCCTGGTGGGCTGCCGTCTATGGGGTCGCACAGTCGGACACCGGACATGGCTGAAGCGACTTAGCAGCAGCAGCAAACTATGGTTATATTTTTTTGCTTCTTTGCATGCCTGGTCATTTTGAGTTGGATACTAGATACTGAGTGTTTTATCTTGTTTGGTGTTATATATTTTAGTATATCCTTAAATATTTATGAGCTTTATTTTCTGGGACATTTTTAAACTACTTGAGAATAGTTTGAGCCTTCACATCTTGTTTCTATGATTTATTAGGTAGGATTAGAGTAGTGTGCTGCTGCTGCTGCTGCTGCTAAGTTGCTTCAGTTGTGTCCGACTCTGTGCAACCCCATAGATGGCAGCCCACCAGGCTCCCGCATCCCTGGGATTCTCCAG
>SJYC01087335.1:0-16105 GCA_006408675.1 Madoqua kirkii | reverse complement strand
CCCCCCAGCCCCAGTCTTAGATAGTTTCCTCATACACTTTAACTGATCAGTACTCAACTTAACACTAGAGGGCCCAGACTTCTTCAGATTTCCAGAATTCTCTTTCTGTACATCTTTTTCATCTCTATTACTCTGCCTTGAAAACTCAATTATCTCCAGGACTTTCAGTTCTGTGTCTTCAACTCAGGGAGACCACGGGGCTCTGTGTGGATCCCTCGCCTTCCACCATGACCTGGAAATTCTCTCCAGGAAGTTAAGTTGGGCCAATGGTAGGAGCATCTCTCACGGATCATTGACCTGCCATGTCTGATGTCTGGTTTTGAAAACCAGTTTTAAAAATATATGTTGTTTCCTTTATATTGTTGTTGTTTTAGGCAGTAGGGCTAATCTAATCTCTTTTACTAAATTCTGAGTAGAAGCAGGGTCAATAGTATCCTTTATATATTAAAAAAAAAAGTCTTATGCCTTTTCTCTATTTTTTTTAAAATGAGAGTAGGGGAAATTCTAGAGAGAAACAAGAAAATGTTCCCTTAGATAAACTACTAGAGGGATTATCTGAATCTAAGAGTAACAACATATACCTTCCAGGGTTGTTCTGAACATTAAATGAAATAATATATATGAAGTGCTCCATGGGGTCTTGCAAAGAGTAAGTACTGTATTAACATAATTTATTCCTATGATATTTCCTCAAGGACATCATGTTCTGCTTCTCTGCCTTCTGGCCCTTTAGACATGGTTTTCCCATTGCCTGTGTTCCCCCTTTCCAGCTCCCTACACGCTTCCTTGCTATGTCCTGCTCTTTTCAGATGTACCTCTAGTCCCACCTCCTGTGGGAGGCTTCCCTTGATCTTCTGATCTTAGTAGGATGCTCTCCATATTCCATGGTGCCCCATTAATGCTTTGAAATAGTTTTCCCTCTTTCATCTCCACACAAGGGGATGGAGATTGTGGCTCATGGTGAGTGACCAATTACATTAGTTGAATGAATGAATGCATGCATGAAGATTGGCTCTTAAAAATTGTTAAATAAGATGATATAAGGACGTTTACAAAACCCTGACATAAAATGTTTTTTGAATGAACACCAGCAGAAACCTCAAAATTCCTAGATGAAATTGGGAGGAACTGAGAAGTAACGTGTTCAGGGACAAGACTGCACGACCAGTCACCACTGCCTTTTGAGCCTGTCTGTGAAACTGCCACCAGAGGCTGCAAAATTCAATAAGAAGTAATGCTCCTTGGCAAGGAAAAGAGCAAAGTCTGGTGATGAGAAGAGGGAAAAAAAAAAGGGCAAGAAAATGAAAATCATGAGCCAAACAATGTGAGAACAGCCTCCTACCCCCGTCCTCACCCCATGGCCCAGGCACCCAGCCTTGATGGCATTATCTCTGCACAGCCAGAATTTTAGGAAAAGCCTGCCAATATTGACATTACCTCACATAATGAAATCAAGGTGGATTGGTGAACAAATCACTTTAAAAGTTAATTGTTAAAGACCCGCAGGTTAGAGCCCTTAAGCTAATGCCCGCTGGCTTGATGGCAGTTGTGTGCTTGCTCTTTGTGGTTGTGTTTTGTGTTTGGGCTCTCTTGTTCTCTTGCTTTTGACGGCAGAAAGTAGAACTCTTTTTCATTTTCTTTCCTAAGGCAGGGAAAGGGACGTCTTGCTTGGCTTTTCTGAGCGGTATTTTCTTTCCTCCTCTCCACTTGCTTTTTCACTTCCCTTCTCTCTTCATTCTATACCAGCCTGTTAGCAGTCCTTGCCTCTTGTCCTGCATCCTTGTACAGACATCTGGGCATCCTGGTAAACCCAGTCCCTACTGTCTTGAGCCTTCCTGTAGTCCCTGGAGGCTGTGCTGAGGAGATGCCTTGGTTGACATACTCAGAGCTCTGCCAGCGTCCCCTCTTCCTGGACCCGTTCCCCAGATGGTACTGGAGAGAATCAGAGATGGGAACGCTTTCTGTCCCACAGATGGGAGGCAGTGACAGGAATGGCACATCTCAAGGATAGCCTCACATCAACAGTGATGTCTCTTTCCCCTAGCCTCTCAGACCTCAGGCTGAGTGAGGGAAGACAGGGGATTTTAGAAATTCTTACTTGAGGCAGCAAATTGACAAGGGGTACATCCTTTCTTGACCAAAGCCTGGCATGAATTTGGGTCTCTCAGTATATTTCCATTTATTGATGAGCAGATCACAGACTAGCCTGTGGGCATGTTTTCAAACTTAATGAAGAAAAGACAGTTTCTGCCACAAGAGCTCTTCATCTGACTGACAGCATCAATCAGGGGCTCCTCTGACTCCTGGCTGCGCTCAGTAATGAAACCTTCCTCCTAAAAACTAGAGAGGCTGGGGAGATGAGACAGTGGGCCACAGAGGGAGGGGCAGAAGAAGACTACAGTTTATCTAAACTACATCTCCTTTACCTCACTGGGCTATGGGAGGGCCTGAGGGTGACCTGAAGGGTGAGGTGTGGTGGCACCTGGAAGGTCATGGAAAGCAGAGAGCAGGGAGTCTTTTTTCCTGAGGGAAATGATGCTATGGCAGCTGTGTGTGTGTTTTAATCCCCTTTGGTGGAGAGCCATCATCTAGGAGATTCTCTTTCAAGATTTAGTCGCTCAGTCATGTCTGACTCTTTGCAACCCCATGGACTGTAGCCTGCCAGGCTCCTCTGTCTATGGAGTACTTGAGGCAAGAATTTTGGAGTGGGTAGCCATTCCCTTCTGCAGGGGATCTTCCTGTTCCAAGGACTGAACCTGGGCCTTCTACTTTGTAGGCAGATTCTTTACCGCCGGAACTGCCATGGATGCCTCTACTTCGTGGTGGAGAGGCAGCATCTGGGAGATTCTCGTTTCTGATGTTCACTGTCCTTACCATTTAGGAACCCCAAGTAGAATCTCTGTTCTGTTTAGAGATCTGAGGCTTATCTAGGGGACAAGTATTTTCTTACTTTTCCTGGGAAACATTTTTTTTCTTCCCAAAGGAAAGCAACTGCCTTTACAATAACCCATCGGACAAACACATCAATAAGAGAAATAAGGATTTGGTGGTTTGGGATGGAGTGAAGTGGGAGAAGGTGTATGTTGGCATGCAAACCCCGGTGGCTATGTAGATGCTGCAGAAAACTTGGTTTCTGAGAAGCACCAGAAACCATGAATCTAGTTTATTGCCCTCAAATTGAGGAGCATAGACGTTGCGAGTCTTATTGAAGGGCAAACCTATAAATCCTGGTGGAACTGGTCTTCTGACTTCTCCTTCTCTCTTAAGATGGGGTGTTTTACTTTGTGCCAAGCCGTCTGATGTGCACCAGTGATTTAGAGAGAGGAGAGAAGAGGGTGGTGTGGGGAGAACAGGCTGTGCATGGATTTGTGGGACTTTTGGCCATCCTTGAGAAGGTGTGGGTTTATAGGTAGGTCCCCAGCGCATCTCTCTAGCACTTTCCATTGCTTTCCAGCAACAGTGCTCTCTACCTAAAATAATTCATATGCCTATGACATAGGGCTTCATACTTCTGCTTTCTAGGAGAAATAGTTTGCTCGCATTGGCTTGAAAACTACAAGTTATTCCTAATTACCTTTACCTCCCTCATCTTCCATAATCATTCTGATGCAACCCAGATATGTTGTATTACCACCTGAATCATCTGAGTTGGTCCACTTGGCTCTGTCATCATTTGAATACCCTGATCCAAGTCACCATAACCTTGCTGGAGCTGGCAGACCATCCCCTTACTGGCTCTCCTCTTTGATTCTAGTCTCATTCAAATTGCTTCTTCACATGCAAACCAGCAGGAGGTTTTTGAACTTCAGCTCTGGTGTGTCACTTCCTCTATCAGTGGAAAAACTCCTCAGTGGCTTCCCACTGGTTTTAGGGTAAAGATCTCAATCTTTAAGACACTCCACACATGCATGGTCAGGTTTCTGCCTGTGTCTTCAGCCTTGTCTTGCATCTCACCCTGTCTCTGCCCTCCATCTATACCAGCACCCTTGCCATGCCCGCTCCTGCCACAAGGACTTTGCATTGTTGTTTCCCCTACTTGGAACTCACTCCGTAACCCCATTCACCTAGATAGCTCCTCCTCAACCTCACCTCTCTGTTTACTCCTCAGGTAATCCTCCCCATCCCTCAACTCAGTTATCTTCCCTTAGTATCAGCTTTCATTGCCTCATGTGCTTCTATTGTGTAGGACTTCTACAGTAGCAATTTCACATTTTCTTGTGCATTTATGAGCATAATGTCTAACTTCCTTGTCGAACTGTCAGCTCCATAGCGTGGGGACCATGTTTATTTGAGTCTTAGCATAGGTCCCTTCATAAAGCAGAGCTCAATAGATATTTCATGAATGAACACATGAATGAATGAACTGACTTTTGAAACATGCGGTCTTTGCTGATTTTCCCCTTTAGAGTGATAAGTAATGAAAGTTTTTGCTTCTGGGACAAGATGCTTTTGAACTCCTGCTTTGATATCACCCTGTTTTTACTCGAATTGAATAGCGTGGGGACCATGTTATTTGAGTCTTAGCATAGGTCCCTTCATAAAGCAGAGCTCAATAGATATTTCATGAATGAACACATGAATGAATGAACTGACTTTTGAAACATGCGGTCTTTGCTGATTTTCCCCTTTAGAGTGATAAGTAATGAAAGTTTTTGCTTCTGGGACAAGATGCTTTTGAACTCCTGCTTTGATATCACCCTGTTTTTACTCGAATTGTGAAAAGCACCTAGAAAAAGCCTCTGGCATCCTTGATATCACCCTTTACCTCGGGAAGCAATGGAATGGGGTGCCTTCTCTTGTGCCACTGGAAACTCGGCCTTCCCTCTGAGCTTCTCTGAGGACAGCCCTTCTGTGAGCAGTTTCTTCTTCATCCTCTCTACATCTGCCAGATGAGGAGATGGGCAGGAAGGACTGTCAGATTCACCACCTGGGCAAGAGTAAGGGCACAAAACCATTACTCTGATAGGTGGGAGTCTGGGAAGACATGCACAAGACTTCAAGAAGTCATAAGCTATATCTTCCAACTAATTTTGGCACGACTCTGTTCATTAGTCGATGTTTTTAAAATGTCTTTTAGTTCTCTTGACCTTCCTCAATTTTGCCCTTTGCTACTGGCCACTTTGCAAACAGTACAGAATTCTTAACAGTCCAGAAGAATTTGAGTCCAGGATTCAAGAGGACAGAATATCTTTTCCTCTTTCCAACCTCTGAGTCCCATTTATTCATTTTGAGAAAGGCTGAATATGGTAGACTATTTGAGAAGTGGCATGTGGTGCAGAAAAAAATCAGTGGATTTGAAGATTGACAACTGTGGGCTGCCACCATTGCTATCCTGATATTCTCACTGGAGTGCTTCTTAAAGTCTTGTCACCATTTTATGAAGAGGAAATTGCCTAAGCTCAGATTCCCATAAGTACTGCTGCTGTTTTGGAGTTCTTGGTCCTTGGCAAACATGGTTACCACTGGCCATGTCCTCCATAGCCCTTGGAGCTAGAAACCTCAATCAAGATGGTGTTCAGCCAGGAAGGAGGTGAAGGCTATGGCTCCCAGCACTTCTTTTCTGTGGAAAGTTTTGGGCTTTCCAGCTCTGTGGTCACCACCAGATGACCCTATGGTAGATAGAACTACTCAGGCCATAAGTACTCAGGCCAGGGTCCTGGTAGAGGATGCTTGATGGGTCTTTCTTTGGAGCTCCCCTCCCTTCCCCAGGGTCCGCCAAAAGACATAGGTCTACTAGCCACTTGCCTATGTCCTTTCCCATCCGCTTCTCCTGTGCTCTTTTGGCCATTGGTTGATCCCTAACTTCTCATCCTTTTCTCAGCTGCCACATCTGTAATGGAGGATTTTTACATACTCGAAATACTCTCGAATACATGCTCAGGTTTTGAGCATCTTCCCAAGGACTTTGTGGGGGAGATACACCCTTATACTAACTTATAATTGCCGCATATCTCCGTTGTGTTTCAGTAGTCCTTTTCTCTGTGGCCAGTGGCAAAAATCAGATGTTCCTCAGATTTGGCAATTCCCAGACACTAGCTGTATACCCTTGCTTTCTTTATCACTCAAATTTAGAGTTTGAGTGAGAAATTTAAGCTAGAATTTTGAATAATATGTTGAGAAAGTTTTTTAATCTTATAGTCTGATTGTTAGTGGGAAATTACTGTGATCTGCCCACAGATGGTTAAACACACAGGCAAGGACATGGACTTAAGGTGAAAAGCTCAGTGAGAGTCTTTCTAAGTCATCAGGTGTTTCAGTGAAGGGCATCTTCATCAGCTGCCTAGACTCTTGGTATAACTAGGGCCTAATGCCTGGGAGTGAACATGGGTCTTACCTGAGGTGGGCAGGCCTTATTCAGCCTTCTGGAGACAGGTCTCAGCGAGAGGGACTGCTTAATGAAATCGAACTCTGATCCTCCAAAGTTGGCAATAGAAGGGCAATAATGGCGTGGCGGTAGAGTGGTCTTGAAATGGTTCCAGTTGGAGCCACATTCCCATTTCAGGACTCACTCAGCCATGCTGCTCCTACATGGAGGGTGTTAGTAGACAAGATTCGTTTAGTCAAACTCAGTCCTACTCTCTTTTATTCTTCCTCCCTAGTCATGTGCTTCTTATCACCTGGTGGGGTCCTCTTACTTCTTCCTTTGATGCCTGACCCTCGTGAGCTACCGTAAGAACAAGGACAGGGACTATCCTGGGGTGGTGTGGATGCTGCACTTTTTCTGTAGCCTCCAACCCAGCTGGAATATGAATAGTGAATGCTGCCTCCTCTTGCAGTACTTTATCATCTCTCTTCTAAGACCAGGCCATGTTTCAGAGCCTAGCAGGGCTGAACCTGTGGCCATGCTGCGGGAAAACAGCAGTCTTGCCTTTTGAAGGGGTGAGGGCACTGTGTTTGGGTGATGGAGTTTAGCCAGGTATTTCTTCTGGCTTCACACCCACTTACTCCTCCACCACATGCCCCTGGCCACTGAACTCTGACCAAGGAAGTCCCCAGAGGCCCAGGCTGTCGGGACTGATGGAGACAATGACTCTGGCCTCTGAGTCTTCAGCAAGGCTCGGAGCTTTGATGCCTGTCAGTATTGGTTGTGGCTGTGGGATGGAGGGATGAGGCGCCCCTGTAACCTCTCTTCCCTACTACCCCTGCCCTGCTGATCCCCTGAGCAGTAAAGAAAGACTCCAGCTTTGAAGATGGGCCTAGCCAGTTATGAATCCTGCAAACAGGTGCTTCTGGCCATCAGAGTCTTGAAGCAGTTAAACTTGCTTTCACCTTTGTTGCAGTTCCCTTAAAAGAAAATAGAGAGATCTTCGAAAGGTGGAAGGGGTGGCAGGCCAGAAACGTAAAGTGTGTGCAATCACTCAGATACAAGTGGCACCACTAAAAATTGCCTTCATATATCAGCTTATGGTTTACACACTCTGGCAGAAAGGACACTAAAAGGTCAGTGGAAAAAAAATTTATATGTCAGGCCTGGAGCTGTGACTCCAAAGGTGGTGAGAAGACATGAGCTGGAAAGGGTTCTAGAGGGACCGGCTAAGTGCTTGATGTGGCAGGATTCTTTTTTTTCACTCTTTATTTTGTTTTATTTTTAAGGAAGTTCCTTGCAAACGTCAGCAGAGAAGCTAAGGTATAGACTTGGAGTAACCTCTCACTCCGACCCCTGGTGACAAGACAGATAGTTCCATTCATCTATGGGTGAGCAGCGGAGGCTCTCTGCATTTTTTTTCCCTTTTGCTTGGTTTCAGGGTATATTTGTTTGCAGAGAGGGATGTCATACTTGTGAATGCACTGCTCAGTCATGTGCTGGGGGCGGAATCATTGGAGAAGAGAAGAGGAGAGACAGGAGGGAGGGAAGAGGATGGGGTGGGTTGGGAGTGGGGAAAGGGCACACTATACTCTGGGGGCTTTAAGTAATGCTAGCTCTGATCCAGGAACATATCTTCAACCAAATGCTAATCGCAAATGTGCTTTCCAACCAGTAGGATCAGCAAATATGCTGTAAATTAATAATGCACCCTTTTAGTAGCAATAGCCTTGCGCACAAGTCTGGAGGATGGTTATTTATCCACTCTCCTTTCCATCCCACCTCCCTTAAGAGAAGGAGCTAGAACAGGGTAGGTCCCTTGGAGTTTTGTTTCAGACTGACCTCCCCCACCCTTACTTTATTAACCATGTAACATTTTCAGGTTGTTTTTTCCTCTCTGTCTCCTCCAGCAAGTCTCTATTGATCACTGTTTACAGTTATAATCCCTTTCAAATTTATCATCCATGACTAACACCCCGTGTATTGATTAGTGGTGACGGATGTCCCTCTGCAGTATAGAACCACCACAATCCCAGCCTGTGATATAGGAGGGGTGGAAAAGACAGAAATACTCATTTCCCCTCCTTCATTTTCTTTGGGTAATTTTCTGCTACCTATTTTGTTCATAGCCTAGGTGACTTCTTTCCTACCTTTGTGAGGAATTGCTTTGTGTATTTTAGGGATTATTCCTGTGCTTTTATTGAAGTCTTTTTGGAGGGAAAGGAAGTTGCCTTGTTGCTCCTGGGTGGTTCCTGGGGGGTGGGGTCACTGACAGGTCCTGAAGGAGAACAGATATATGAGGGACATCTATGTGTCTTAACCTAAAGCCTCAGGTACCAAAGATATAAAGGCTGGTTGTTTAGGGATAAATTACGTGTCACTTGTGACTAAGAACAAGGTGTCTAAAATATAGACTCTAAATGGAGTCGTTTGTCAATAGTGCCATGTTGGGGCTCTTTTCTCTATACTGTCCATAACATCCCCTCAGCCTCTTGTGGGTGAAAGGTGAGTGGCGGCTGGGTTGTGAAGCTGTGTCCTCATCCACCCTGCCTGAGCACGTGGTCACCTGAGCATGTGGTCAGGCTTCCTGTCTTGGAGAGTTCTGCTCCTGCACGTGAGGTACCCACCCCACCCGCCCACTAGGCTGGCACTGAATTGTGGAAGGGTCCGGCCACCCATGAGTAAGCCAGCATGTAATTCCTGAGCTCAGCTGCCTTCTCTGTGCAATGGAGTTAACAGTACTTTCCTTGCCCACCTAACAAGGAGTACATGATACCAACCACAGAGTGCTTCAAACAATCCCAAAGAGCCGTGTGACCCAAGAGGGTGTAGCGACCATTCTGGCAACTTTCCCCTTGTGCCTTCTGGGTCTCAGTCTCTCTCTCCCTACTACAAGAAGCTTTGGCTACTTCGCAAGGTTTTGCTTTTACTCCAGGGAACTTTACCAAAGGGCCCAAGGACTGGTCTTGAGAATAGAAGGAAGGATAGAATTCACCAGGAATTGGGCGGTCTCCTAGCTCAGTTCAGTTCAGTTGCTCGGTTGTGTCCGACTCTTTGCAACCCTATGAACCACAACGTGCCAGGCCTCGCACTCCATCACCAACTCCTGGAGTCCACCCAAACCCATGTCATCGAGTCGGTGATGCCAGCTAACCATCTCATCCTCGGTCATCCCCTTGTCCTCCTGCCCTCAATCTTTCTTCTAGTTCAGCTCTTTCATTTGACTTGTAAGGAAACTGGTGAAGCCTAAATTTTGGAGAACCGTATTCAATGTGTGAAACGTAAGCCTAGAAAGAGATCTGTTTTCTGACTCTTAGGCAAGTATCTTAGCTCCTTTTCCCTCCAAGCACGCTGCCTCCAGCCCCCCCCCCCCCCACTTCTCTCCTTCTCTCCTTTCTCCACCTCCCACTGCCTCTGTGACTCCACTTCCTCCCCCCTCTCTCCTTCCATCGCACCCTCCCCTGCCTAGCTCTCACCGCTCCCTATGCCTTTCCCTCTTGCTTTGTCCAGCTCCCTCAGGAGCCTGAGGTCTGTGGTAGAGATACAAGCTATTTGCTGTTAAAGTTCATTTTTACTTCGGGAGACAGAGTCATTGTCTAAGAAACCCTAGGGTTTCTTCACTACAGAAAATTCACACTGAAAAAGTTAATTTTCTTTCCAAAGGAAGAAAAGGCAGGCCAGATCAGCCCCTGGGGCGGGAGCTGGGGGACACCTACCTGCAGAGTGTGCCATTCAGTCATGCTATAGCGCTTTTGAACAGCTATTTAGTTGACTCAATGTAAATGATATTTTTCCCCTCATTGCCTCAGCCCCCACTATTGACAATAATTTGATGGGATGTTCTTTGCCTCTTAACTTATCTAGTCTCCAAGTTTTCATGGTCTGTTTGTAATAGTATTTTTGGTTCTTTGCACTACTTTAAATTAAGTTTCTCATGTGGGTCTTATTATACCTGAATACTACTCAGTTATTTGATGGCATAGCTGTAAATCCTCGATAAAAAGATCTTTAATAATCAGTTGGCATTTATTTAATATACCACCCATCTTATTAAATCTAAGGAGTCAGTTTATTGTATCTTTGCATTGGAATAGTGATGCTATAGTTATGCTTGAGAAAGCAGTTTCATTATAAACTCCTGTTTTTAGGCACTTATAATTTTCTCAAGTAGCACATTTATTTCAATGTGCAATCATTTTCTGTTCTCATCTCTCTCCCTCTCTCCATTTGTACCATTTCTTTCATTTTTTAAAAGTCTAATAAGGAAGTCTATCTCAAACTTTAGGGAGAAAAGCTGTGTCATTGGCTGAGAATAGCTGAGCAAATCTGTCAGACTCTTGAAATCCAGATTCTTGTTTGGTACCTTCAGTCAATTTCATGCAAATGTTGGTGAAGGAGGCTGCTGCTCCCAGGATTACGCTCCTATAATGTGGGCAATGTTCTCCCAAGTGCTTCAAGTGCCTTTGTTCCTTTTTAGGGGTTTATACATTCTTCAGCTTTTGCTAGTGGCAGGAAACTGGGAATTGAGCAGGCAGGAAGCAGAGCAAAATGGACTAAGATGGAGACAGACCATTCAACTCCTTACCTGCTGCTTTCTGTTTCCAACCCACTCATATATAAACCACAGAGGGCTGCACTCCACTGTCTGACTCTTTGCTCACTCTTTGCCTGGTGGTGGTGGTTTAGTAATTCTTGGGATCCCATGGACTGTAGCCCTCCAGGTTTCTCTGTCCATTGCCTCTCCAGGCAAGAATACTGGAGTGGGTTGCCCTTTCCTTCTCCAGGGGATCTTCCCAACCCAGGAATGGAACCCAGGTCTCCTGTACTGCAGGCAGATTCTTTACTGACTGAGCTACAAGTAAAGCCATATCACTTCACCCTTGAGATCCCGGCACAAGCATCACTTCCTCAAAGGTGCCTGTCATAGCCATGCAGACTGAGCCTGGTTCCCTTATTAGATGTCTTGTAGAATTAGAATGAGGTTCACTTGCTTTAGGACAAACATCTCATTTCCACTTATTATTAGTGATGCACTGGGATGGGTTCATTTTGTATATCTCTTATGAGAGTTCATTTTTTATATCTATGAGAGTTCATTTTGTATATCTCTTCAATTATACATAATCAGCTCCACATTTAGTTACAGAATCATGATATGCTGAATCAGTCACACTGGATGTTCGGATGGGCAAATGCTACAAATAAGAGCTTACTTCCTCTACCAGCTTCCTACCAGAGAGCGAACTTTTAAACAATCACCAGCATAGCATTAGGTGATGATTTGTAAATGCTATCCTCTCCACTAAACTCTAAACTCCATGAATGCAAGGACTTTGTCTGCTTTGGTCAGTGTTGTATTTGAATTAGGGTCTGGAATACAATAAATGGCCAAAGAACTAACATTATGAAGAGGTTTAGGAATAAACAAAATCTTACTTAAGCAAAGAGGCTGGACCATTCAGAATCTAAATCTCATGAGATCAAGGTTCTCTGTGATTTACCTTTAAGAGTAATTCATCCTACACCAGAATCTAGCTTCCTAAGAAAAAGAAGATTCTTAGGTCTTCAGTTGGTCCCATTGGTAAAGTGATTGTTCATCAGGGGAAGCACGTGAAACTGTTCAGTCAGGTATTGTAAGGATAATTCTAGTTAGGCATAGGAAGAGGTTGGATGATGCTCTCTGCCTCTTTTGAGTTTATTTTATTAAAAAAAAAAAAACGAAAAAAACCCACCTCTTGTGTTCTTCTGGTTGGCTGCTTGCATGGGGTTATGTCCTGATTATAGGAGAATGAGATATTTTCCTTCTGCTTCCTCACCATACTCCTAATTAGGCAGTCACTAGCTCTTCAAGAGTTTATGTCATCTAGTGAAACAGTGCCTGGGCATGAGATCAGAGAGATCTGGGTTCATATTTGGGGTGTTCCTTGGAAACTGATTTCATTCTTAGAGTCTTAGTATTATCATGCCTAAAGTATTATGCATTATAAAATTATTACAGTACATGAGATCAAACAATATGTGGAGTGGCTGACAAAGACTACTGTTAGTGTTTAAGCTTTCTCATCTTTTCTCTAAGAGAAAATTTTGACTTTGTTGTTATAGTTGGAGAATGGAAGGCAGAGGGTTTGACATACATAAGGATGGCACAAGGTAAGGGACAGAAAGCAAACATTAATATTGTTGATTCATAAAAAACATTTTGTATCAAGATTCTTGGTTTCTGTAATGGAAGACAGAGTAATTTGGACATCCACCCACTGAGAACAACTAGAAAAGCTAGAAAGGCATGGTAGAGCTAATAAGACAGTGCAAACTGATTGGGCCAAGATCTGGGAGAGTAATGAAACAAACGCAGAGGTAAGCCTGAAATTTGGAGCGCTGTCCCCCATTGGCAACTGCTGTAGTCCTAGAAGAGGTTATCTGGAGGCTGAGACTCTAGGCACAATTCTTAAGAGTCTCACAAGACTGGGGGAAAGGAAGAGTTCAGGGACTGCGAAGGGATGGGGACTGTAGAAGAACATTCGGCTTTCACTTGGGGTATATTTTCTAATTTGATCTGAATACATGTAGTGTAATGACTGATGTGTTTGCATTTAGATATGTCTTCTTCCTATTTATCCATTCCTACAACCATTTTGTTTTTATATCATCTTTTGCTATTTATACGTATGAGATGGCTTGATGGCATCACGGACTTGATGGATGTGAGTCTGAGTGAACTCCAGGAGTTTGTGATGAACAGGGAGGCCTGGTATGCTGTGATTCATGGGGTCGCAAAGAGTTGGACACGACTGAGCGACTGAACTGAACTGAACCACAAATTAGCTGTTTCAGAGCAAAAACAAATAAATAAATAAATAAAAACAGGGAGAGCACAAAGAATTTAATACAAATACAATAAATATTAAAAGAATTATCAAGAGGGAAGTATTTTATGTCAAAATTTTTTGAATTTTTGAAAAAGAGCATAAATTTTGAGGAAAATAAAATTTATTAGAATTTTAAGAAATACATCAATTAATGAAATTTAATTCATACCTTAATTTATTCTATAAAGAAATTTTCGTAGTCACATGACTTCATAATTTACTTGAATTCTTTTAAAGTTTTAAAAATTTTGTTTGTTAACCCAGAATATGGCCTATCTTGGTAAATGTTTCCTGTGGGGCTTTTTTTTAATTATTATGGTAAAAAGTCATAATAAAATTTTTCATCTAAAGAATTTCTAAGTGGAGAGTTCAATACTGTTCAGTATGTTCATATTGTTGTATAGAATTCTCCAGAACTTTCTTGACTTGCAAGAGTAAAACCCTATGAAACAATTAAACCCCTACTAAACAATTCCTATTTCCTTCTTCTTCCTGGCCCTGGCAACCACCGTTGTATTTTCTCTTTTTGTCAGTTTGACTACTCGAGATCACCTCATGTAAGTGAAATCACACAGTGTTTGTCTTTTGGTGATTGATGTATTTCACTTAGTATAATGTCCTAAAGGTTTATCCATGTTGTAGCTTGTGTCAGGTTTTTCTTCCTTTTTAAGGTGAGTAAGATTTCATTCTTTGTATACATAGCACTACAGTTTGTTTATCCATTTTTCTGTCAGTGGACATTTGAGTTACTTCTACCTCTCGGCTATTGTGAATAGTGTTGCTGTAAACATATATGGATGTGAGAGTTGGACTGTGAAGAAGGCTGAGCACTGAAGAATTGATGCTTTTGAACTGTGGTGTTGGAGAAGACTCTTGAGAGTCCCTTGGACTGCAGGAGATCCAACCAGTCCATTCTGAAGGAGATCAGCCCTGGGATTTCTTTGGAAGGAATGATGCTAAAGCTGAAACTCCAGTACTTTGGCCACCTGGTGCGAAGAGCTGACTCATTGGAAAAGACTCTGATGCTGGGAGGGATTGCGGGCAGGAGGAGAAGGGGACGCAGAACACGAGATGGCTGGATGGTATCACGGACTCAATGGACGTGAGTCTGAGTGAACTCCGGGTGTTGGTGATGGACAGGGAGGCCTGGCGTGCTGCGATTCATGGGGTCACAAAGAGTCAGACACGACTGAGCGACTGAACGACTGAACTGAACTGACCTGAAACATGAGTGTGCATATATATCTCTTTTTGAGACCTCATTTACAATTCTTTTGGGCATATACACAGAAGTGGAATTGTAGAAACATACACTGATTTTTTTTTTTTGATTTTTTAAGAAATTGCCATGCTGTTTTCCATAGTGGCTGTACCATTTTATTCTCACCAAAGGGGCACAAAGTTTCAAATTTCTCCATATCCTTGGCAACATTTAAAAAATTTATATATAGCAGCCTTTTTAATGGGTGTGGAGTAATATCTCATTGTGGCTTTGATTTGCACTTTTTTAAATCATTAATGATATTGAGCATCTTTTAATATGTTTTTTAGCCATTAGTATATCATTTTTGAAGGAATATCTACTTAAGTCCATTAATTAATTTTTGACTGGGGTACTTTTTTTTTTGGCTGTTGTTGAGCTGTAATTCTTTTTATATGCCCTTATCAGGTGTATGATTTGCAAATGATTTCTCAGTCCCTAGATTGCCTTTCACTCTGTTTATTTTCTCCTTTGATGCACAGAAGGTTATTAATTTTAATGTAAACTAATTTGTCTATTTTTATTCTCCGGACTGTGCTTTTGGTGTCATATTTAGGAAATCTTTGTCAAATACAGTGTCATGAAGCTTTTACTTCTAAGAGTTTTATAGTTTTAGGTCTTGCATTTAGGTGTTTGGGCTATTCTGAATTAATTTTTATATGATATAAGGTATAAGTCTGGCTTCAGTCTTTTGCAGGAGAATATTTGGTTTTCTCAACCAAATATGTTTGTTAAGGAGACTTTCATTTTCTACCTTTAATGGTCTTGGCACTCTTGTCAAAAATCATTTTATGATTTTTGTGAGTTACGGGCATATGAATGTTATTTCTGGGCTTTCCCTTATAGTCCATTGATCTATATGTCTGCCTTTATGCCAGTACTACACTGTTTTGGTTACTATATATTTGCAGTAAGTTTTGAAACTGTCACTTCAGTTTCATAGTAACAGGTTTAGAGAAAAAGAAAGTGGCCAGATTAAGGAAATCTATATGGTGAGGGATAGAGACTAGATTTAAGGGAAATTGAAAAAATATAATATACACATATAAACCTGATCCATTTTCCAGATTCAAACTGGAATTGAATTTGTACCTCAAATGTTTCAGCATGATGGGTGATAATCTTCAGTTCTCTGTTATTTCAGAGTCTTCCCTGTCTTGAGTGCATCAGAGTTCCATTCCAGAGCTTGTATGTCAGCTGGAAATTTTTGGCGGAATGGCAGACTAAACACCATGATCAACGCCTCTGATTGGAACTAAAAAAGCTATGTGAAATAGAAACAATATTACTTTTAACATTCAGCAGAGATGAAAGGAAGGAGTATATAGAGACCAGGTAGAAAGGAGAATAAGTACGATAAATAAGTTAGTACCAGTACTGACTTGTGACCTGAGAGTTGATGCTGAAACCTAATGATATTGAATTCTGACTCAGTGGTGAAAAGGTGGCATGGAAATGAGAGATAAAACCTCTCCAATGTAGGAAGTCTGACATATAAATGTATAAATGTAGAACCTCAAAAAGCTGCATTATAAATATGAATGTGGATAAGAAAAAAAAAACAATTCAGAATATAGCAAGGATAAAAAATTTACCTTTGTTGCTTAGCGAAGGGGGGAACTATTTCCTGAGGATTATAACCTTGTTCTCTTGTGAGTTTGAGGTCAGAAT